>OX442356.1:1233397-1238397 GCA_949357725.1 Hyperoplus immaculatus | reverse complement strand
TGATCTGTACACTCTAGGAATCACTCAAATTGATGTTTCATGCATCAAACATGGCCTATTAATTTGAAAACTATGCATTTTTTTTAAAAGGTTGAATTTTAACAATGAAAGACGAAAGATAGCTGAACAGTTAGTTGAAGGAATGAACTTTGTAGGATGAATTAGCAGTGAGCTTGAAGTGTTTGAAATCAGTGCAAAACGCTCCGCGTTTTGCCGATTTCCTAATGCATTCCCAATAGGGATTTTGGGTGTAATAAACCTTTAAATATCTCTGAAGTTATGAATTTTATGAAAAAATAGTGAATTATGGAAATGTGCTCCCCTGCAAGACGAACATGGGACACTTTGAATCGAGTTTCTACGATGAAGTATGAACGAGTAGGAGGAATCATAATTTTGCATGAAATATTAATTTCATAAAAAGTTGAATTTCTTTGAAATTATGGATTTTATGAAAAAACTGTTCACGAATTATTGTTGTCTGGAATGAGCTGAACATTTAGACGTAAGAATGGTCTTTCTAGGATGAATTGTCGGGGAGAAGAAGAGATTTGAAACTTTTCATAATTTTGGTTTAATTGCTTATTAATTATGAAGTTATGAATTTTTTTGAAAATTTTGTATGAAAGCAAGCATGTGAAAAATGGGCTGAATATGAAGATGGTTGAATATAGTTTGTGGAATGAAGCATGTTGAAGATATGGACGTGCATGAATTTGGGCGGAATAATAATAATAAGAATAACTAGAATTGCAATTCCTTGAAGAAATTGCGGTGTGAATGCTGACGCTGATGTTGAAGAAGCTGACGCTTCACTGCTGAATGTTGATGAAGAACGAAGGATGAATATATCTGAATCAACAGAATGGTTGAATAATAGAATGTTTGAAAAATGTGGAATATTTGGAAGTTTGAATGGATTTTCTAGCTGAATTGAGGAATGAATTATGACCTTGAAGTATGACCTCCAAAATGTTATCAGTTCATCTTTGAGTCAGAATCAACATTTGTGCAAAATTTGAAGAAAAACCGTGGAAGCGTTCATGAGAATGCAGTCACAAAAGGCAACGTCACAGTGACCTTGAAATTTGACCTTTGACCTCTAAACTCTTGTGATGTCATCTCTGAGTCATAATGAACATCTGTGCAAAATTTTAAGAAAATCCGGTGAAGTCTAAAATTTGGTGTTGGAACGGGGAATTGAACCCCCAACCCTGTGTTCAGCTCAATCTGGATACTACCATGTAATGTCCTGAAGGAGCTGAACATGTAGAATGTGGTATGAAGTTTATCGGATGAAAACTGACTGAGTAAAGGCAACTTGAATTGTGTGTGTATGTGTGTGTGTGTGTGTGTGTGTGTATGTGTGTGTGTGTGTGTGTGTGCTTAATGTGCCATATGCACTTACCACGAGACATGCTTCCCTTCACACAAAGATTTGAGGTGAAAATTGTATTCCCTCAGCTGGAATCGAACCTGAGACCTTTGAACTACGAGACCTGGTCTTAAACCACTAAGCCACCAGACCTGTATTCAATAATATAACAAGAGAACTATATATTGCTATGGTGCTGTGGTCACAACTAATCAGGGCCAATTGGTAACAGCTGTGTTACCTCTCCACCTTTAGAGCACACCGAAGCGCATGCCTCGAACTTCTGCCTCTCAAACGCAAACCGTTTGTCTGACAGAAAAAATGATCGTACCGTGAGAATGAGAAGATTCCAATTAATATTCACTGTGAAATTTGGGTCTGTATTGTAAACAATTTGGTTAGGCCAGCAAGTTGAAAATGGAGTTCATTTGACATCCGATCATGGAGTGTAGCTCCATCCACTCACTGTTTGATTTTGAGTTTGCGTGCCTTCAAACAAGGCTGTCTCATGAGAAAACTATACATTTGTTGAAAAAACTGTTCATAGATTATGAAAGAGGGAAGTCAGCTGAATATTTATATGTTAGAATCATGTTTCTAGGATGACGTATGAATGAGCAGATAGGTTTGGCGTCATGTCCAAACTCTTCGAGTTTGGATCCTTCCCTATTCATTTGCATGGAGAGACTTTTATGTTTAATAAACCTTTAATATCTCTGAAGTTATACATTTTATGAAAAAATTGTGAATTATGAAAGTGTGCAACTGTGCACGACGAACAGGAAGAGCTTGAAATCGAGTTTCTACGATGAAGTATGAATGAGTAGGGACCATCATAATTTTGCATGAAATATTAAAATTCATAAAAGTTGAATTTATTTGAAATTTTGCAGTGTAGCAAAAAATTCTGAATCATACAGATTAATGTCCTGAAATAGCTGAACAATTGAAGGTGTATATGAAGTTTGTGGGAATAAGTATGAATGAGTGGCTGGGATCTGAATATTTTTCATAAAACGTTGAAGAAGTATGAAATTATGAAATTTTTTGAAAATGTTGAAATGGTCCTAGAAAGCCCTTGAAGAGCTGAAAATAATGATATGTGGAACATGTATGAAGGTTGAAGTATGTTGAAGTTATTGAAGGCCTAAAAAGTGGCGGAATAAAAATAATAATAATAATAAGAACTAGAATTGCAATTCCTTGAAGAAATTGCGGTGTGAATGCTGACGCTGATGTTGAAGAAGCTGACGCTTCACTGCTGAATGTTGATGAAGAACGAAGGATGAATATATCTGAATCAACAGAATGGTTGAATAATAGAATGTTTGAAAAATGTGGAATATTTGGAAGTTTGAATGGATTTTCTAGCTGAATTGAGGAATGAATTATGACCTTGAAGTATGACCTCCAAAATGTTATCAGTTCATCTTTGAGTCAGAATCAACATTTGTGCAAAATTTGAAGAAAAACCGTGGAAGCGTTCATGAGAATGCAGTCACAAAAGGCAACGTCACAGTGACCTTGAAATTTGACCTTTGACCTCTAAACTCTTGTGATGTCATCTCTGAGTCATAATGAACATCTGTGCAAAATTTTAAGAAAATCCGGTGAAGTCTAAAATTTGGTGTTGGAACGGGGAATTGAACCCCCAACCCTGTGTTCAGCTCAATCTGGATACTACCATGTAATGTCCTGAAGGAGCTGAACATGTAGAATGTGGTATGAAGTTTATCGGATGAAAACTGACTGAGTAAAGGCAACTTGAATTGTGTGTGTATGTGTGTGTGTGTGTGTGTATGTGTGTGTGTGTGTGTGTGTGTGTGTGTGTGTGCTTAATGTGCCATATGCACTTACCACGAGACATGCTTCCCTTCACACAAACATTTGAGGTGAAAATTGTATTCCCTCAGCTGGAATCGAACCTGAGACCTTTGAACTACGAGACCTGGGCTTAAACCACTAAGCCACCAGACCTGTGTTCAATAACATAACAAGAGAACTATATATTGCTATGGTGCTGTTGTCACAGCTAATCAGGGCCAATTGGTAACAGCTGTGTTACCTCTCCACCTCTGTGGTATATGTAGGGGGTGTGTGTGTGTGTGTGTGTGTGTGTGTGTGTGTGTGTGTGTGTGTGTGTGTGTGTGTGTGTGTGTGTCTGTGTGTGTGTGTGTGTGTGTGTGTGTGTGTGTGTGTGTGTGTGTGTGTGTGTGTGTGTGTGTGTGTGTGTGTGTGTCTCTCCCTCTCCCTCTCTCTCTTTATGGAGTTGGACCTATATTGGCCTATGATGTCATCGTTGAGTCAAAGACAGCCAGTGCACTGTAATGGTCACCATGGTGACAGACAGCTAATCAGTGTCAAGTGTAAACAGCTGTACTGGTAATCTACACAGGTACAGCCACTTGTGTCCCCAAATCCCCTGTCACACAGACAGAGGTTTTAAATGAACGCTAAGCCCGAACTAATGGCTGTATCTCGCAAACCGTTTGTCTGACAGAAAAAATGATGGTACCGTGAGAATGAGAAGATTCCAATTAATATTCACTGTGACATTTGGGTCTGTATTGTAAACAATTTGGTTAGGCCAGCAAGTTGAAAATGGAGTTCATTTGACATCCGATCATGGAGTGTAGCTCCATCCACTCACTGTTTGATTTTGAGTTTGCGTGCCTTCAAACAAGGCTGTCTCATGAGAAAACTATACATTTTTTCAAAAAACTGTTCATAGATTATGAAAGAGGGAAGTCAGCTGAATATTTATATGTTAGAATCATGTTTCTAGGATGACGTATGAATGAGCAGATAGGTTTGGCGTCATGTCCAAACTCTTCGAGTTTGGATCCTTCCCTATTCATTTGCATGGAGAGACTTTTATGTTTAATAAACCTTTAATATCTCTGAAGTTATACATTTTATGAAAAAATAGTGAATTATGAAAGTGTGCAACTGTGCACGACGAACAGGAAGAGCTTGAAATCGAGTTTCTACGATGAAGTATGAATGAGTAGGGACCATCATAATTTTGCATGAAATATTAAAATTCATAAAAGTTGAATTTATTTGAAATTTTGCAGTGTAGCAAAAAATTCTGAATCATACAGATTAATGTCCTGAAATAGCTGAACAATTGAAGGTGTATATGAAGTTTGTGGGAATAAGTATTAATGAGTGGCTGGGATCTGAATATTTTTCATAAAACGTTGAAGAAGTATGAAATTATGAAATTTTTTGAAAATGTTGAAATGGTCCTAGAAAGCCCTTGAAGAGCTGAAAATAATGATATGTTGAACATGTATGAAGGTTGAAGTATGTTGAAGTTATTGAAGGCCTAAAAAGTGGCGGAATAAAAATAATAATAATAATAAGAATAAATACGCAGAATATTAAAGCTGTGAATGCTTCCAGCATTCACACCAACTAGAATTGCAATTCCTTGAAGAAATTGCGGTGTGAATGCTGACGCTGATGTTGAAGAAGCTGACGCTTCACTGCTGAATGTTGATGAAGAACGAAGGATGAATATATCTGAATCAACAGAATGGTTGAATAATAGAATGTTTGAAAAATGTGGAATATTTGGAAGTTTGAATGGATTTTCTAGCTGAATTGAGGAATGAATTAT
>OX442356.1:1193397-1213397 GCA_949357725.1 Hyperoplus immaculatus | reverse complement strand
GTGTCACCATGGTGACAGACAGCTAATCAGTGTCAATTGTAAACAGCTGGGGCCGGTTGCACCAACTGGGCTTAAGTCTGGTCTTAACTGCGCCTGGTCGTAACTTGGCGTTCTAAGTCCGACCTAACCGTTACGCCGGTTGCACCAACTGGGCTTAGCGTTCTTTTCACCAAGACCAGGCGCAAATCCTACGCCTGGTCAGGGGCAGGCGTAGAGTCGAAATTCTAGGCTGTTTCTATGGCAATTACATCAAATCCATTCAGCGCAACCATGGCACGAATTATACATAGGCTGTACAACGAGCGGGCATTTAGACGGGAAAGAGTAATTAGGGACAGAAGCAATCCATTGGACATATATAATGACGAGGAGCTGATTGAGAGGTTTCGATTCTGTAGGAGAGATCTGTTTGAATTAATCGAAGAGCTGACACCAGACTTGGAGTTTGTGTCGGACCGCAACGCAGCGTTACCACCATCCCTGCAACCGCTTATTGCCCTTCGCTTTAATGCGAACGGGGCATTCCAAAACACGGTGGGCGATATGGTGTGTGTCCACCGATCGACCGCCTGTCGAGTGATCCGGAGGGTTTCCCTGGCGTTGAGCCGCCGTCTCGCTCGTTATGTCCATCTCCCAAACGAGGCCGAGGCGGCGGCGATGAAGCAACAGTTCCGCCAGGCGTCCGGTATCCATGGAATCGTGGGCTGCATAGACGGAACCCATGTGCAGATCCAGGCCCCATCTGACAACGAGTATCTGTACGTTAACCGTAAAGGTTATCATTCGGTTAACGTACAGATAGCTTGTGACGCAAATTATAAGATAATAAATTTGGTGGCGAGATGGCCTGGATCCACCCACGATTCCCGCATCCTCCGGGAGAGTGCGTTGCTCCAGGATTTCGAGGAAGGAAGGTAGGCTATTTTGAGCTTCACTTTAAGTGATGATCAGCTACGTAGGCCTAATTAACAGCAACCTAATTAAAGTCTATGTTCATAGGTGCAACGGTCTGCTCCTCGGGGACAGTGGATACCCACTGAAACGGTGGCTGATGACCCCGCTGGTGGCTCCAACAACTGACCAAGAACGGAGATATAACACCATACACTCCGCAACAAGGTCAGTTGTTGAGAGATGTATCGGGGTTCTCAAACGCAGGTAAATCATGAGTAGCCTAATATGCGTCCCTTAAAAATACATAAAAAAAACATTCACGTGCCATAGGCCTATGGATATTATTTTTCTTATTTTGTTTAGGTTTTACTGCCTTCATGGGGAGATGCGGATGCACCCAGAACGGGTCTGTACGGTGATTGCGGCGTGCACAGTTCTGCACAATATCTGCATCTCCAAGAGAATCCCTCTCCCCAGACACCATCAGCCACTGCCTGTCCCCGAGGAAGACGTGCGTCCAGCCAGAGGAATCGAGGACATCGCTGGCCGATTAGTCCATGCCCAAATTATTAATCAGTTGTAAATATTTTTTTATTATGTAGGCTATATATGTTTTATTATTATTTATATATTTTTTTATGTATATATTTTCTATATAGGCAGAGACATTTAAACAGATCTCTCCTACAGTCTCAAAACACCTCAATTAGCTCCTTGTCATTTAATGATGTTCAATGCATTGCTTCTGTCAAAAATAACCATTCCCGTCTAAATGCCTGCTCGTTGTAAACAAGACAAAATACATATTTTAATTACATTCGTTTGCAGTGTTTTATTGTTAGAGCCTACATTAACACACTTGTTTTACTGTTAGTCATAAGGCCTTTCTTGTTGTAATTGCCTTAATCATTATTAAGATAAAGGGGCATCGATTTGGACCGAGCTCGCAAAATGTACAATGTCAATCAGGTGAAGGTGCTGTGGAAAAACTATTTATACCACATTGTATGCGTTTGTATTGCTATTGCTTTTGTACTTTCGTTAAGTTAGGAATATATTTGTTATTTTGGAACCTTTAACATTCAAGTTTTGAAAACTCTTCTTAAATTAATCAACCAATGTTTGAAAAATAGGTTACTGCGTTTTTGGAGTGCACAAACCACCCAGTTTATGAGACATCGCTACCCTAGGATACCGTGACAGTTACAATGAATGAATGAAAGGATGAATGAAAGAAGGAATTATTTTATTTTAAATGTTTGTATATGTTAGTTCGTCTTCAAACGTAACTGTTTGGGGCCGAATTTGCTGCTGGAGCAACTGTATTTGCAGCCTTAATTTAGTTTGTTCCAATTCTAATTTTTTTGTCTCCGTCTCTAATTTAATTGTTTCTTTTTCAACGCGGATTATTTCTTTTTCCATGAGCTCTTGCTGCAAATCTTCCTGTCTCCTCCGCTTCGCTGCCGGGGCTGGGGAGGACATCGGACTTTTTGCCGCTGCTGGTGCCAATGGTGCTGCTGCTGGTGCTGCTGGTGGGGGTGACGGGGAACTTGTGACACTTGCCAAGTCTGAAACAACATGTGAATCTTTTAAATTCTGGCCAATAAGTCTAGCCCTAGTTTATCAATCTGCTTATCCAACTAACACATCATCCTCAATAAGTGCTATGCTACACACCTTCATCCAACAGTTGAGGACTGCTGCTGTCCACCCCGTCCAACCCGATGGAGTTACATTTTTGTGAGTTGTCGCAATCTTAAAAATGTCTGGTGTTCTTTTTTATTCCCTCTTCTCCACTCTGGCAGTTGACCTGTACACTCTAAATATCACTAAAATTGATGTTACATGCTTCAAACATGGCTGAATAATTTGAGAACTATGCATTTTTTTTAAAAGGTTGAATTTTAACAATGAAAGACGAAAGATAGCTGAACTATGGTTCGAAGAAATTAACTTTGTAGGGTGAATTATCAGTGAGCTTGAAGTGTTTGAAATCAGTGCAAAACGCTTCGCGTTTTGCCAATTTCCTAATGGATTCCCAATAGGGATTTTGGATGTAATAAACCTTTAAATATCTCTGAAGTTATGAATTTTATGAAAAAATAGTGAATTATGGAAATGTGCTCCCATGCAAGACGAACATGGGACACTTTGAATCGAGTTTCTACGATGCAGTATGAACGAGTAGGAGGAATCATAATTTTGCATGAAATATTAATTTCATAAAAAGTTGAATTTATTCAAAATTATGAATGTTATGAAAATTATTTTAT
Organism: Hyperoplus immaculatus; assembly: GCA_949357725.1. Classification (NCBI taxonomy): domain Eukaryota; kingdom Metazoa; phylum Chordata; class Actinopteri; order Uranoscopiformes; family Ammodytidae; genus Hyperoplus; species Hyperoplus immaculatus. The sequence continues at coordinate 1,210,230 of OX442356.1, read as the reverse complement.
CGGAATATTGATGTCTGGAATAAGCTGAATAGTTACATATTGGTATCAAGTTTGTCGGATGAAATCTCAGGGAGGAGAAGAGATTTGAAACTTTTCATAATTTTGGTTTAATTGCTTATTAATTATGAAATTATGAATTTTTTTGAATTTTTTTAATGAAAGCCGGAATGTGAAAAATGGGCTGAATATGAGGATAGTTGAAGGAAGTTTGTGGAATGAAGCATGTTGAAGATATGGCCGGGCCTGAAAAGCGGGCGGAATAATAATATTAATAATAATAAGAATAAATACGGTGAATATCAAAGCTGTGAATGCTTTCAGCATTCACACCAATAATAATAAATACGTAGAATATCAATGCTGTGAATCACACCAACTAGAAATGCAATTCCTGAAGAAATTGCGGTGTGAATGCTGCGCTGCTGAACTGAAGCTGATGCTGAATAAACTTCACTGCTGAATGTTGATGAAGAACGAAGGATGAATATATCTGAATGAACAGAATGGTTGAAAAATAGAATGTTTGAGAAATGTGGAATATTTGGAAGTTTGAATGGACTCTCTAGCTGAATTGAGGAATTAATTATGACCTTGAACTATGACCTCCAAAATGTAATCAGTTCATCCTTGAGTCAGAATCAACATTTGTACAAAATTTTTAGAAAAACCGTGGAAGCGTTCATGAAATAATGCAGTCACACAAGGCAATGTCACAGTGACCTTGAAATTTAACCTTTGACCTCTAAACTCTTGTGATGTCATCTCTGAGTCATAATAAACATCTGTGCAAAATTTGAAGAAAAACCGTGAAAGCGTTCATGAGGTAATGCAGTCACAAAAGGCAACGTCACTGTGACCTTGAAATTTGACCTTTGACCTCTAAACTCTTGTGATGTCATCTCTGAGTCATACTCAACATCTGTGCAAATTTTTAAGAAAATCCGGTGAAGTCTAAAATTTGGTGTTGGAACAGGGAATCGAACCCCCAACCCTGTGTTCAGCTCAATCAGGATACTACCATGTAATGTCCTGAAGGAGCTGAACATGTAAAATGTGGAATGAAGTTTATCGGATGAAAAATGACTGAGTTAACGCAATTTGATTGTATTGTGTGTGTGTGTGTGTGTGTGTGTGTGTGTGTGTCTGTGTTGTGTGTGTGTGTGTGTCTGTGTGGTGTGTGTGTATGTGTCTGTGTGTGTGTGTCTTTGTGGTGTGTGTGTGTGTGTGTGTGTCTGTGTGTGTCTGTGTGTGTGTGTGTGTGTGTGTGTGTGTGTGTGTGTGTGTGTGTGTGTCTGTGTGGTGTGTGTGTGTGTGTGTATGTGTGTGTGTGTGTGTGTATGTGTGTGTGTGTGTGTGTGTGTGTGTGTGTGTGTGTGTGTCTGTGTGGTGTGTGTGTCTGTGTGGTGTGTGTGTGTGTGTGTGTCCCTCTCCCTCTCCCTCTCTATGCAGCCTAAGGGATTGGAGTTTGACCTACATTAGCCTATGATGTCATCGTTGAGTCAAAGGCAGGTGCACGTGCAGGTCACCATGGTGACAGAGAGCTAATCATTGTCAATTGTAAACAGCTGGTAATCTACACATGTACGGACACTTGTCTCCCAAACCGGATCACACAGACAGAGGTTTTAAATGAACGCATAAGTCCAAACTGCTGCTCATATCTCGCAAACCGTTTGTCTGACAGACAAAATGAAGATACCGTGAGAATCAGAAGATTCCAATTAATATTCAGTATCAAATGTGTTTCTTTAATGTAAAAACTTTCGAGTTGAGAGCAATTTACGTTTAGATTTTCTGTCGTGGAAAGTAGAACTCTGCCACACTCTAAATATCACTAAAATTGATGTTACATGCGTCAAACATGGCTGAAAAATTTGAAAACTATGCATTTTTTTTAAAAGGTTGAATTTTAACAATGAAAGACGAAAGATAGCTGAACTGTTTGTAGAAGAAATTAACTTTGCAGGATGAATTATCAGTGAGCTTGAAGTGTTTGAAATCAGTGCAAAACGCTTCGCGTTTTGCCGATTTCCTAATGGATTCCCAATACGGATTTTGGGTGTAATAAACCTTTAAATATCTCTGAAGTTTTGAATTTTATGAAAAAATAGTGAATTATGGAAATGTGCTCCCCTGCAAGACGAACATGGGACACTTTGAATGGAGTTTCTACGATGAAGTATGAACGAGTAGGAGGAATCATAATTTTGTATGAAATATTAATTTCATAAAAAGTTGAATTTCTTTGAAGTTATAGATTTTACGAAAACACTGTTCACGAATTATTGTTGTCTGGAAAGAGCTGAACATTTAGACGTAAGAATGGAGTTTCTAGGATGAATTGTCGGGGAGAAGAAGAGATTTTAAACTTTTCATAATTTTGGTTAAATTGCTTATTAATTATGAAGTTATGAATTTTTTTGAAAATTTTGAATGAAAGCAAGCATGTGAAAAATGGGCTGAATATGATGATAGTTGAAGGAAGTTTGTGGAATGAAGCATGTTGAAGATATGGCCCAGCATGAAACGTGGCGGAATAATAATAATAATAATAATAATAATAATAATAATAATAATAATAATAATAATAATAAATACGCAGAATATCAATGCTGTGAATGCTTTCAGCATTCACACCAATAATAATAAATACGCAGAATATCAAAGCTGTGAATGCTTTTAGCATTCACACCAATAATAATAATAAATACGCAGAATATCAATGCTGTGAATGCTGAAAGCATTCACACCAATAATAATAATAATAAATACGCAGAATATCAATGCTGTGAATGCTGAAAGCATTCACACCAATAATAATAATAAATACGCAGAATATCAATGCTGTGAATGCTGAAAGCATTCACACCAATAAATACGCAGAATATCAATGCTGTGAATGCTGAAAGCTGAAAGCATTCACACCAATAAATACGGTGAATATCAAAGCTGTGAATGCTTTCAGCATTCACACCAAATACGCAGAATATCAATGCTGTGAATGCTTTCAGCATTCACACCAATAAATACGGTGAATATCAAAGCTGTGAATGCTGAAAGCATTCACACCAAATACGGTGAATATCAAAGCTGTGAATACGGTGAATATCAAAGCTATAATAATAATAAGAATAAATACGGTGAATATCAAAGCTGTGAATGCTTTCAGCATTCACACCAATAATAATAAATACGCAGAATATCAATGCAGTGAATGCTTTCAGCATTCACTCCAATAATTGTTAGTTGCAGCCCTAATTGACCATTACCCCATTATGCATTATGATTCAATAGAACATTTTGTTATTTGCCAATCCAATAATGTAAACATACCGAGCAGTATCAGACGAGGCGTTTCAGGGATGGACATGGTGCTCTCAATGTCAGCAGCAGTGGCAGATCCCTGGGACAAAGAAAATAAAATTAAAAAGTTTACTATTGATAAGATTAGTCATTATATGACCTGGCATGACATGTATATAGATAAAAAGAAAACCTACATTTGCAAGCAGGATCAGTCCACTCATGCTCTCCGAGAAGTGAGCCATCACAAGCTGAATAACTGAATATGAAAGTTCAATATCTTCACCGACAGAGAGAACCTCCTTGACTCCTGGGTTGGTAGGCTTTGTTTTGAAGAATTGCACAATGCCTCTTCCACACTCTTCTAATGTAAGCTCAAGTGTACGCAGCACAGGTATATATGTTAGGAGCTCAAAGTGGCCATAGAGACCTTTCTGCGTAAAAGGTATGGCCACTTACTTTTTATATGCTCAATTGTTGGTGTTGCCAGTGCATTTATATTGAGCCGCTGTAGATAAAAAGTGTTTTCCATAAGCTGGTTGACTTCTGCTCTTTCTTCCCCATGTATTCCTTTTTGAACGTAGATATCTTTCAATTGTTGCCGTTTGCTCTCCACTGATTCTTCTGACTCTTCTGGTGGGAGGCTGGGCTGAAACCTGGTGCATCCATATGTGTCAGTTGGTCCCCTCTTAGTTCCTTGCCTGGATGAATGGTGTTGCCGAACGCTGCTGTTGCGGTTCAGGTTCTCGATGCGGTTCTTTATTTGGATCAGGAGAGAAGTGTATCCACTTCCCAGAGCTAGACCATTGTCATGATTATCAGAGAAACTTCTGGGGTACTGACAAACAATTTGTTTTGCATTGTTGGCGAGTTGGATTTGGATCATACTTCCTCAAGTCATGTGAGAGGAGGGCTGGGTGCCTGCAGGCCCACTGGATACTGAGCAGGAAGACACTGATGAGCTACATGATGGCTCAGAGCTCATGTCTCCTTCTGTAAGTGAGGGCAGGACAAAGTCTAAGGTGATGGTCTCCGTCTCTGAAATTGATAAAAAACATGATTATGGCCATGTAGCAAATGTCATTTTGATAATGATGTTTTGACAGTGAGTAAGTGAAACATACCCATTTTAAATATATCCAAAAGTTTTCGCTGCTGTATAACGGGTAGGAGGTCTGAAACGTCTTCTTTGGTCACGTACTTTAGGTCTTCCATTGATTCCAAATCAGAGCTCAATAGCCTGTCTGTCAGTAGCTGCTTAACATCCTCAGAAATGCTTGGCAAGGCCCTCAGGATGATTTCCCCCAGCTCCTCCACCAATGTCATCATCACTCTCTGTTAAGAGGAAAGAATGGTGGAGAACAATGATTGGCCTGTCACACAGTGCATATTCAGGTAAAGGGCAATAATCAAGTAAGTCATCCTGTTTAAAACAGCAGTAGCATCCCTGAATCGGTGTGAGGCCATAAACACCTACATCATGTAGAAGCAGCGCCGTGTACTTTTGTAAGATGAAATACACTTCTGAATTATTGTGGATAAGTAACATTATGATATTGCCGGCTACAAGGCCCTCAGAACCCTCACATATGATGACAAACATGTTTTTTTTTGTATTTTGTGCCTTTCACAGTTGACTCATGAGCCACCAAAGTATTTTCAGGGCCGAAATCATAGCTTGAGACTGATTCCCTGATGCTTTCATTGTAGTCGTTAGGAAAAAACTCAGCTGCCTTTTCCACGACAACCACTGGTTTGAAGAGATCACCAGCATTAAGATATGCCTGGAGGAGCTGATGCCTTTCTGCAAAAGTCAAGCTCAAGTTTTTAAAATTTTGCAGTTTCCTTGCACACTGTTTGAAATAAGTGTGCTTGCTCTCAAATCTTAATGTCCACAAACGAATAAGTGGTCCACAGCGAATGATCAGTTCTGGATAGTGGCTGATGTAATGGTGCTTTGGCTTCAATTTCTGATCAGGGAAAGCTTGCTTTCTGAAAAACAAGTACTCATCAATAAGCACTCTCAAATATGCTATTTGGCCTGTTGAAATGGCTGGTGCACAAATAAGAGAAACCATTTCTCTTAATTGTAAAATCAGTTGCCAGGTTTCATTTTCATTTGGAGATTCAATTTTCTCTCCACAGGCAGCATTCTCAGAAAGCACCAGTTTTGGACAGCATGTCCACTCAGCGTATCACTTCCTTGATTTACCTCACAGGGTTTATCATTGGCATCGTTCCCGCGATACTTAAACTGTCCTATTCTTCGATTCAGTTCAAGGTAGGTAAACTGTTTGTCAACCTTCACTAGATGCCTGATGAACAATGCAAGATCAGAGGCCACAATGCCTTCAAACAAATCATGCCCGATGCATGGTGGCAATCCAGGCTGACATACATGGAAGAAGGACAGCTTATTAAACAAGGAGTCAAATTTGATACCTCCACTTTGGTCTAAACCGTCTTCAAGTTGCTGAACATGGTCTCTGTATGACTGTATTGTGCGAGTAGTGGCCCTCTGGAGGGGATCTGCATGAAATGTGTCTCGGTTTATTTCACAGTATCTGCAGAAATAAATACTCTTGCTGAAATTCTCAAGAAATCCTCCTATGTTGTGAGATCCTAAGTTGTCACCAGCAATAACATGCAGTACACCTTTACAGACCTGTCCATCAGGTAAGACTATACCATTTTCCTCAAGGTCTTTCAGATCTTTTACCAGGCGACCCATGACAGAGTCCTGACCAAAATACTTAAACTCTTGTTCTTTGCAGAGAAGAACTAACTGCATCTGGTCAATACTTGACCTGTGGTGTGGTAAGAGGTCAGCCAGGGTGACATACACAGCAAGTATTTTGTGTTTCTTTTTTCCGGAACCTAGTGGGTTTACCACTTCGAAAGCGTCCTGATAGAGGATCAAGCCTAAAGAAGACCCCTCTGTTAGGCGTGACCTCTCAGTAAAAATGTTTCCATCCCACACATCTTGAAATACATTCTTGGTTTGGGCACGAGTATGTACTTGATTGTATTGTTCGCGCGCAGAATTGCATTGAAAAAGACTTTCAACTGTTTGTTTTATGGGTACATATTGAGCAAAGCACTCTTTGCCTGCTTCATTTTGTCCTAGACATAAAGGCACTGGTTCGACATAACGGAACTGATTCTTGAACACAGTTTTTCTCCGTTGGTCTGTTTTCAGTGTGTGGTTATTGTGAGTAGAGAAAAAATCTTCTGCTTTTAGATCATTAATAAGAGTCCTAATGGTATCATCTGGAATGCCAAGCACATGCAACTTCTCATTCAATTTAAAAAGTAATTGAGACTGGCTGATGTCATGGATTGACTGCACATCTTCGATGATAGTCTGAACAGTGGAGGATGGAAGCAAAAGCTTTGCATGTAGTTTGAGATAAAAGAGAGCAAGATTCCTCAAAAACAATGTTTCATCAATATTTTCAGAGCCAACCTCCGAATGTTCAATATCAGCAGCATCAAGCTGTATGTCAGACTGTGTATAACTGTTATTATGATTACCACTAATTCCACTTACTCCTGCTGAGCCAATGATGGACTCTATTAAATCTTTTTCTGAACTTTTTTTATGGTTTCTGGAAAAATGAGAAGTGAATGTAGATACCACAGTAAATGTCTTTTCACATTCCCTTTAAGGACACACAACTGGTCGCCCTTCCTTAATGTGCGCTTTCAGGTGTGAATAAAACTCACTCAGGGAATCACATTTGGCACTGCAGAAGTCAAGATGACATGTCAGGTCCACTGACATACTCAATCTGGGCTCAGTGTCAGATTTTTCATGCTTTCTGTACAAATGTGCTTTAAGACCTGCACATTTTCGAAAGGTCCTTTTGCAATCAGGCATACAACACCGGAGTTGTAAGTTAGGAATGTTGCTGTGGATTTTCACATGTCTCATATAGGCCACTGAGGTGCTAGACTGATGTCCACAGATTTGACAAGTAAACATAATTGAAAGCCTAATGGATGTGACTTTGGGTACAACAAATACTTGAAGAAAATCTTAAAGTAAACTTCAGATGCTAGAAATTGCTGTGATCAAGCTGTAAGGCAGTAAAGGAAAATATAGCTTCTTTCGACAATCCACATTGTTGCCTATTTTAGTTTTTGAGGGGTCTGAAAACTAAAATAATCAATTAAGGTTTGGGATGAACAGGCAAGTACTTACAATTATCAGTAATGCAGCAATAAAGCAGTCTGGTGCATCTGTAATGAGAAACATGTCAGTAAGTTACAGCAAAACATATTTTTAAAGTACATAATTTCTAATTCAACAAGTATTTAGAGAAACAGATAACTAGTACATTTTGAATCTGAACTGCCAATTCAAACTTAATAACCAGCGAGCATGTCAGTCTATTTAAAAGTTATCCAGGAGGGATAACCTCCTGGATGGGGGGGGGGGGGAGACAACAAAACTTTAAAGGGCCACACAGGCTTCCTTTATTAAATCCCGCACTCAAAGGATAAACTAAACCACTGCTGCCAAGCAGCTGAAATACACACAAAATACTGACTAGGTGTTAGTAGATAGACTGACACTAGAAAAAAACACAAGAAGATCCTCTCTCTACCTCTGAAGCTGAGACAATGAGCAGCACAGAGCACTTGGGTCTCAGGGCATATATAAACTCCTCCCATCTAGGCTCAAACAAAGCCAATCCATGTCACACACACACCTGATTGCAAGTCAGTTGATTTCACCAACCACTCTCACGGAGCCGAAATATACGGATGGGTTAAGTGCCCTCACAGATGGATTCTTCTGTCATGACTGAAATACTATCAATTATAGTCTTTGCACAGATTTATGTATTGAATAAAATTGTTTCTCACCAAATAGTTTGTAAGATGTGGATGGATGAGGATAGACGAAGAAAAGTGTTTCAGCTTCACACCTGCTGGCAGCTAAAGTTAAAGACCTACTTCACCGGTGGATATATGAATGTGTATTGAACTCTGAGATCCTATGTAGTATAGAAATCAGTTCATCATAGCCTGAGAAAAGGCAGAAGGAGTGTTTTATGGTCTCACTGTCTAACCCTACATTTTCCCATGTGTGACATCAAATTGCAAGTCAATCAGAGTCAGGGGGCATTTGTGGCGCCCCCAATGGGTTAATCTCGATAAGTTTCCAGGGACATGCTACCACATGACTTCTGCACATACCCAGGAAGTTTGATGATGATAGGACCTATGGTTAAGGAGTTATGTCCAATTTGTGGATAGGCCCCGCCCCTCCGTTAACTTTTTGGTCAATGGCGGCCATGTTTTTCAAGTTGTCTTACTAATCTTTTACGGGTATGTTTATTGTAGTCCCCCGGGGCTTCACGAGAAATTTGGTGTTGATATAGTCAAATTTCAGAAAGTTGTGGAAAACACCCTGTTTTTCAGTTTATGCTAATTAGCGGGAAATATTCCCTAAAGAATTTTTATGGTCCCAGAAGCTCTTTTGTAGAGCACCCTAACATACACCTGTGTGAGAAATTTCAAGTCAATCGGATTTACGGTGTGCGGGGCGTAGTCTCTCAAACTTTCTTCAGTCGGGGCTTAATAACAGCGCCCCCTAGCGGAAATTCAAAAAACTGTATAATAGCACACCCCGTGGGGCGGGGACGCACGTTCTGTGAAATTTCTGCATGTCTGCGTGTAACGGTGTGGGAGGAGTAGCAGCTAGAAATTTGCGGCAGAATAAGAAGTAAGAAGTAAGAATAAGTATTGAGGGCCCGTACTTAATTATATTTGGTCTGGACCGAAGCAAGTGAACTAGCGGACTTTCCCAGTGTGAATACACCCTAAGTTGCCCCTTCCAAGATTGATGGTTAACAAGCAGGAAATTGCTGTTTTTTGGGAAGAACCTTACCATCCCTTAAAAAAACAGTAAAGGACTGCAATTGATCACACTGCCTTGTATATTAACAGTTAAATGCTGTTTTTATAAATAACAGGTTAATGCTGTTGAAATCCTGCTGTAAAATACAGCAATTGTTTACAGTGAAGGTAAAGTTAGAGCAATGCTTAAAAATTAAATAAATAAGAAATGGCTAAATATATGGGACAAGATATTAGTGGTAGGAAAAGACAGTGTACAGAAAAGTGTTTATGTGCATGGTGTAGGGCAGACGGGAGGAGACAATTCACTAGACTGAGATTTCATTATTACGCGTTAAATAATACACTATTCATGATAAGGGGCAGAAGTGAAAGAGATGGCAGCTCTTAAAGCGGCTACGAGTAACATTTAAATATCTTTTAAACAGCCTCATGTTTCCTCTGATAATCATAAATTACCTTTAACAGCAAACGAGACCATAAGTGCAAAGAAAGACGTTTTTAAATAGTTTTTATTACTGCTTTTGGTCTGGTCGCACACCCAGTCCGATTTTCGGTTAGCTCGTGCAGGCTCTATAGACCCATACAAAACATATATGTAATCCAGGGCATTTAATGACTGGGACCAGAAAATAGTAGATTACTTTCCATAGACTCCCATTCACTTTTTTTCAGCCAATAGGCCCCATGCCCCATAATTCCGCCACTTCCGCTTAACAGCTCTATTAGACTGTTACACTGCTTTCTTCATCCGGAACGTCAGTGAAACGTACACTGCGCGTCATGCTTTAGGGGTGTGTCGGCATAGACATAATAAAGGATAGACGCCGCATTGGGCGTTGAGCGCGAGAAATGCGGGCGCCATCTTGGACCGGTCACACGTTCCACTCAGTGTAGTCTGTTTGGCAGGTGGAATGAACTGTCAGTGCATGTAATTAATCATATCTCATTAAATACCAAACTGATTTTCACGCGGTTTTCTTTTCTGCAAAGATCATACATGTAGCTAAGATACAGGGCACAAGTTTCGACGTGTTTTAATATTCATAGTGGGCTTAACAGTCGTAGAAGATTCTGATATGATATAAGTAACCAGACGTCGGAGTCACACACTTCGTCCGGGAGGAGATTGAAACGGAGGATGTGTTTCTGCTTGGGGAACATATTGAGGAGACTTGGGGCCTATCCGAAAAGTCCAATCTCCTAACCTATAAGCCTCCTTTCCTATACCTTAACCCCTAAACGTCATCGGGGTTAAGGAGAGATGAAAGGTGCTTCCTATCGAACATAGGAAAGGACAGCGCTGTTTCAAATGAATTCGACTCCACTTTTCCTAACCGACGTCATTGCGCCACGGCGAGTATTGCTGACGTGAGTCACTAGAGTGAGACTGGAGACTACACTATTCTCCGAAAATTGACTACAACAAGCGCTCGTTTGATCCAAGCGTTTTTTTCATATTGATTTTAATCAGGTTGTCGCCAACAGTGAGAGTGAGAATCACTCCCATATATCCCAATTCACATGTGGAATAAAAAGAGGCTACACTTATGTTGATGTTGAAATGAACTGCCCCCAGTAACTTCATTAAATGTGAAGTTGGTATTTTATTTTCTTATGGTGTAAATTATGTGCTACGAAAATAACTATTATGATGTTGGTCTTTTATGAATTATTTATTATCTTACTGGGGAGGGGGGGGGGGTATTTTGTTTTAGCCGAGTTAAATCTTCCTCTCTTCTCCTCTCCTCTCTTCTGTTTTACCTCTTGTTCGTATTCGTGTAGAGTCGGTAAACTCCGGCGGTGGCCTGTTGCTTTAAATCTTGCCGCCGAAAAGGATTATGGGATACCACTATCTCCTTTCCTTTTAGCATATTGGTCCTGGGTAACCTATGCTAAAGGAGGGTTAAAGGATGAATCGAGGCTCCTTTCCTATGCCTTTCCTAAGCATTTTGAGAATTCGGATCACCTATCCGCCGAGTACTTCCGGTTCATCTCGATAGGAAAGGAAATTTCCTATGCAAAAAATACTTTTCGGATAGGCCCACAATTTGGCATCGACAACCACCATTCCGACTTGTTGTCATTGGTTGTGTCTGTCTTTCACAAATTAAGGCTGCACCACATTGCCAAACTCGCCTCGCTTGAATTTCTCTTCGGAGTAAAATGCGATTGTAAGGATGGTTAACTTTATTTTATGTATTTGAGTATTATTGTTTGCTGTTGTTGTTTGATTTTCCCTTAATTTCCCTTTTGATTGCTGTGGTTTTGTATTGAATGTGTTTTTAAATGTACCGCGCTCCAAGGCACGCATTGATTTCCTGTCTGTGTCTGAGGAACCAACTCGAGACTAGACTGAATTTGGTATTCCCCCTAGTATAGAACATTGGACAACCAAGAAGACTTTGCTTTTAAATAATCCCGTCCTCTTTTAAGAGGCAATTGCCTAACAAGCTTGTGTTTTAAATTAGAGAAATAAAACATATTTTTACATGAACACTCATGTTGTCCTTCTTTTAATGAGATATTATATACACTGTTTTTATTTATATTTAATGCCTTCATGGGAAACATCCACCCTTCATATGTACCATGCTCGACTACTCCTCCTATATTTCCCCGAGCTAACTCCAGTTTAGGAATAACTGCCTTTTCATGTAGTGCCCCTAATTCATGGAATGCTCTGCAGAGCAACTTAAAAATTCTGCTCTTCCTACTCTTGGTTTATTTGAATCTATGATTTCTGAATTTTACACATCTGACTGTAACTGTTTTAGCTGAATTCATTGTTCATTTAGTATTTTATTTTTGCTCTTGTTTTGTATTTTGTATAGGCCTACTTTATTTAAATTAATATATTTTATCCTATTTTATTTCTGTTCTCTGTTTATGTTATCCCTGTGATTGTCTTTATTGTGTATGCTCGTCACTGTAAATGAATAAATATATTTATATATAGCCTAATCATATATTGTTAACTTATTAAAATAGCTGACTTTACTGCCACTATCTGTTTCTGCTTCTCTATCATATTTAGTCTAAAGTGTGTGATTTGCAAAATACCTATCATAGCCTACATCACATATCATAAAGGTGACCAGACGTCCCCATTGTTGGTTGCCTGTCCCTGGCTAAACAGAAACAACTACCTGTTCCCGTTTTGTTGACACCTCATTAGGTTTTTCAATCAGATTGCTAGTCAAACTGGAAATGTCTCCGTTTTCCCCCTTTTCGGGGGATGTTCCTCGTTTTGATCTCGGACGTCTGGTTACTTATATCATATCAGAATCTTCTATGACTGTTAAGCCCACTATGAATATTAAAACACGTCGAAACTTGTGCCCTGTATCTTAGCTACATGTATGATCTTTGCAGCAAAGAAAACCGCGTGAAAATCAGTTTGGTAATTAATGAGATATGATTAATTACATGCGCTGACAGTTCATTGCACCTGCCAAACAGACTACACTGAGTGGAACGTGTGACCGGTTCAAGATGGCGGCCCCACGGCTCGTCAGCGCCAATAGGCAATAGCGGCCAACGCGGCGTCTATCCTTTATTATGTCTATGTGTGTCGGCACCATAGATAGTATAATATAAAGGTCGGCACCCATGGAGAGGAAGCCGAAGCCAGGAATACTTCCTGAATGGTCGCCCTGCGCCAATGAGCAGCTTTCATAGGAATGAATGGCTTCACGTTCCAACGGTTTTCAGTCCGCTGTCCATTTAGGTCCATGGATTCACCCATAAACAGGGATATCTGCTTCCGGGCCGCATGAAAATAAGCACCCGCCCACAGCCTATGAAAATTTTTTAATACCAGGTTTGGCCACTGAGATTGCTGGATTGAGGAAGAAGGCACTGTTCCTGGGGGCCTGGTTGCAACCCGCCAGAAAACTCAAAGAAGAAGAAGAAGAAGAAGCCGCCATTTCCGGTCATGTGACTTGTTGGATTGTTTGGTGCCGCGCGTCTTTCAGTGTTGGCGGGTATCTGTCTATCTGTAGACTGCAATCCTGTTGTTGAGCCTCTCGGTTGACAACATAAATACTTCAAAAACTCTTCATAGTCTTTATCGAGAAAATGTCTGACATGACCAGAGGCAGAAGACGCGATACACACAACATCGAACATGAAAATAGGTATGTTTGGATTAGAGTAGTTTCTTAAAACAGCGTAATTACCGGCTTCCATTATGTCTTTGTCCACCTGATCGAAGACGCTATGTTTGGTATATTCTTGTTTCAGATATATATTTGTAACAGTAAACGTGTTAATAGACAACATACAGTACATAGTACATTCAGTGGCGAAGTAAAGAGCACGTATTGCCTTTAGCGAAACACTGTTTCGTTTCATGGTACAACAAATGTTTGCCCTTTTACAGTCAAAACCTTCGCTTCTACGCGGGCTCGTGTGCCTAGCTTTACCCTCTGTTTCATAGCTAGTCGTTAATTGCTCCTTTTTGGTCTGTATTCCTAATATTGGAGAAATGACGTTAACGCCTTGCCGTTCCCTCTTCATTGTTGTCGTCGTGTTAAGAAAGGCTGTGTGGAGTTATACAAATCCAGTTGACAGAAGTGCACCATGAACAGTGGGAGATGGCGGGCATTTTGCTGACCAGTTGCTGGGAAAACAGCAGAATTAATGTGCTTGCCCTAAACGGTCTCTGATAGATCATGGATGGATGTTATTTACAGACGATTGTCTCAAGCGGAAGTAGGACATATGGGGGCGAATAACTTTTAAAACCAATGTTCTTTTACATTAAACCAAAGAAAGCAGATTGAAGTAGGATGCAGCTACCCTGGATTGTAACGCTCCTGCATTAGCATACATTCAAGTTGCGGATTTAATTATGGATTTCTTTAAAAGATTATTGGCGATGTTTGTGTATTATTATATCACTGTTCAGGATCCTTGACGATTGCTTTCCCTCTTTTCAATAATTGATTCTGTCCTCTGCATGACAATACATTTGAATACCCTTTTTTAAGATGCATGTTATCAAGATGGCCAACTTGCTGCCGTCATTGTTTTCGTGTGTATTGTTTCAGTATGTGCTCTGTATTGGCTTGTTTTAGCACATGCTTGTTAAATCCAATTGTACATTGTGTGTTCCCTGTTTAGGAGCTATGGCCCATCTCGTTGGTCCAACTGCAGGAAGAGAGGGATTGATGGAAGCCTGCGATCCAGCAAAGAGACAGAGGACAGGCAGAGGGAGTGTGGTGATGACAGCTACAGCCCCTCTGACAAGAGACATGCCAGGTAAGCGGATAACAAATAAGGGGAACACTTTATGATAATGTTAATTTATAATTCACAAGTGATTTAGAAGTAATATATAAGTCATTAGATAATGCTGAGGGGAAAACATTTTCCAATATTGCAAATAAGAATATGGATCAGTAAGCAGGGAAAAGAAGAACATGATTTGACTATAAGTTGACTATAGATAAGATTTGACTATGTACATTTTTAGTTGAGGTCACCCCTACTACACATTTGTACCCGATGAATGGTTTACACTTTATTTAGCGGGATGCAAAAATATTTGTATATTACTTATTAGTATTTAAGTAATGATTTGTTAATGAGAATTTCATGATTTACTTATTAAAGCTTTAGAAATGACTTACAACACATTTGTTATATGTTAATAGCACTTATTAATCATCTACAAATATATATTACTGTTTTGTAAATCATTAGTTCATCATTATCTAATGGCTTATATAATACTTATGAATCACTTATAGATGAACATTATTATAATGTGTTACCCAAATGAAAAGTGAAAAGTTTGACATTTTTATCTACACACAGTACAATATATAGGGATGGTCCCAATAAACCTTGGGGGGCACAGTAGAGTACTAGACTGTCAAACCCTGGGCACTGAATAACTAACTGCTTTCTATGTGGTGGCCCCATTACTGCGTGCACTAGCCTTTTCCCTCTTGGGCTAAGCCCCGGATGTTTTAGAAACCTAGAAACGCCGCTGGTTGAACAGGTGTAGCAACCAAAATACAAAACGTTTGTCCCCCGTGAGTGATGCACCGTAAGTGCATGCTTGTGCTTGTGAATTTGTCCACTGGCGCTGAGACACACACAGCGCAGCGTGGAGCAGGCAGATTCTTCAGAGACGCGAGGGTGGGGCCGTTACTGTTATTATTATTATTATTCTCGGAACTCGGACATTTCCGACTTGGTAGTTCCGACCTGTCTGTGTTCCAGTGCATCTGCTCGGGAAAGTATAGACGCCTACAACCTTTCTCATCCAAATATCTAAACGTTAGGCTGTAGCAAGTTCCCGTTGCCAGGTACCGGTAGATCCATAGACTACAATATGTAGTGAAGTCGAAAATTTCCAAGCTCCCTGTACAACTGAAACGCACCGTCGGAAGCCGGCTCATGACATACGTCTGACCAAACGTGATGCGATTGGTTGGCTGATCCAGAGTGGCACTGGGCAGATCCAATAGTTTTATACTTCAACAGACATCCGGCTTCTCACAATCCTAAGCGTATGTCGCTCCTGTATTTTTCTTGGTCTGCCAGACTTTGGTTTAACTGCAACTGTGTCTGTGACCTTCCATTTCCTGACAACATTCCTTACAGTCGACAGTTGAAACCTTTGGGAAAGCTTCTTGTAGCCTTCCATGATGATAATGAACTATCTTTGTTTTTAGATCTTTTGAGAGCTGCTTTTATGATCCCATTCGGTCTCATTTCAGCAGAGAGTCAAAGAGAGAAACTTGCATTTAGTCACTTTAAATACCTTTTCTCATGATTGGACAGACCTGTCTATAAAATTCAAGGCTTTTCGAGGTTTCAAGTCATCAGTGTTACATGCATTCAAATCAGCAAATTCACAAGGGTACCCATATTTTGGCATAGCCAGTTTTTCACATTTATTTATTTCATACAACTAAATTCTGCTTCACTAAAAATCACCAGTACTAAGATGGCCCTGGTAAATGAAAGACTGCTGAATAAAATCTGTTAATATTTAGTCGACTAAAAGATTTCAGATGACAAAAATATGACTGAAACTAAATGTTGTGTTATTCAAAAGACTAAGACTAAATCAGAATTTGCTGCCAAAATTAACACTGATCCTTATGCATGGGGATTTCCTGGGTTAGCAAGTTGATGACTACAGTATGCAGTGTTTGTCTCAACTACATCTGCTGACATTGTGGCAGCAAAATCATGCATTCCCCCTCATGTATTTGTGCTTGTATGCGTTTGGCCCATAGCTTCACCACTCCAGAGGGCACAGGCCCAGTATCGCGCTGTGAGAGACAGGCTGACTGGGGCAGCCAGGTAGAAGACCATGAGATGAGGAGGGATGTACACAGAGACATGCAACGGTAACCAAACTCTGCTTCTATTCCATGCTTTTTAATCTTTGTTTCATTCAAAGCACATTGTTTATGTAGTGCAAATCTTTACTGGTTCTATTTTCAGTTACAGGAGGAGGATACTGGGTGCAGAGGCCACCCAAAGAGAGAGAAAGACCTCTTCTGGCTCCTCTGGGAGGTATGCCACCTTCTCTCATTGTCTCTTTATGACCATTTAACAGGTGTGTGTGTGTCTGTGTGTACTTGTTGGTAAAAGGTTGGCTTCTGAACGTAGTATGCTGTAGAATACATTACAGCT